>VDFB02193867.1:781974878-781987918 GCA_007258455.2 Sequoia sempervirens | reverse complement strand
ATATATATACAAATATAAAATGGTGAATTATTTTATTGATTGTTAAAAGTAAACCGTACGGAAGTCGTAGTGAATTCCCTCATTTAAAAGAATTGGAAATTCGCAGGTCAAAAGCCGTGTTTTTACCAGGGTTTTTATTTGTTAAATTTTATTTTTTTACTGTGGATTTATTGTTATAATGGAGGCGTGGGGTTTGCCCACAGCCATCCCATATGGGGGTGACGGCTGTGAGGTAGCCGACGCCGCCCTTACGGGCAACGGCGGTTGTCTCACCGCCGCCTCCCCATACGGGGTAGGTTGTGGACAGCCACCACTGTATGTTTGTTTTGTTTTTTTTTTTAAAAACCAACCCTATATACTATGGAAAATAAACAAAAATTAAAACCAAACGAAATTCATATGTGTATTGAATTAAATTCGATTTTACAGATTTCAATGCGGATTTATTCCATACTGTTTATTTAATCCGATTTAACTGTATTTTAAATTGGTGAATTATAATTATTTATTATAATTATATATATATATATTAATATATATAAATATATATATAATTATAATATATATATAATTATAATATTGTATAAGAAATATCATTTTAGTTATATGGAATCATTAGAAGATTAAATATATATTATATGAGATTTAACATTGAAAATTATGGAATAAAATATATGGTGAAATGAGAGAAAAATTAGAAAAATGATTTAAAAAAGAAGAAGTTATTTTTCTTAGATTATTTAAAAGATCTTTTGTCAAAATGATTTGTAAACATATTGTTCTCAAGATGTGCATATGGATTTAGAATATCCAAATGGTAGGAGTGTATTTGATCTATTGGTTTAAATTTTGTATTGGGCAAATGGGAAATTGTTTATTTTATGTGTTATTAAAAGTCTTCCAGATGTGGTACTTTCTTGGGAGGTAAGTTAAGCTATGGTTTTTCGTGTTTGAACAAACTAGGGTAGTGCACTGAATTTTGTAAACGAAATTGAGACCTTTATTGTGGTAATTTTGGCAGTTATTTGTTGATCTTTTGTGCACTTTGTAAACCCTAGTCTTGTAAACCTAGAAACCTTGTTATGTTTAGGGGAGTGGCTAGTTGTAAGGGCCGACACACAAAGTGGTGTTAGGGTAACTTACAATTAGTTAAGTAAGTCAGTGAAAACTAAAGAACACAGTAGATAGATCTAAAACATTTAACAAGATATGCATGCCTCGCTTATGACTCATAAGCTACTACAGTTATGAGTATAAGTCGAGAAGGCCTGGAATGGCAAAATCGGTGTCTCGTTTCCTTAAGAGGCATTCGATTCCGCAACTGTATGCAATAGGGGCCGGGTTTCGTAAGAGGTTACCAGGGTAACCCAAGGATTGGGGGCCGGAACCTAGGAAGAAACACCAGGGTAACCATTGCATCATTGTGATGACAGTCCACCTAGAATAACAGTTAAACCTTATGATTGTGTTTCAAATCAATTGACAAAATCTGGAAGCAATGTAACCAATAGTTGTTTTGTACTAGTGACTAGGGTTAGTAGATTAGGTCTAGGTAGCCTTATTACTATCTCCTAGCATGGGGGGTGGACCTACGGGTACCACATGGTTGGGTGGAACGTGCACCTTACTCCGTTGGGTCCCCAGTTTGATTCGTAGCATTGAGAGCTTCATGGATGGAGAGCTCGCACATGGATTTCTTCTATACTTTCATCATTGTATATTGTAAACATGTATTTGAAAACATCCCTCAAAAGTATAAGAGGTGATCATTTGTAAAATTGTAACTATTATTTGAACTACCTCATCAGATGGATGAGTATTGTAATATCATATCAATGCAATGTATGGAAACATGTTTGTACTTTAATATATCTTGAATGGAAATTTTATTATTAAGCAATGTTTACTTTATGTTATGATTTAATATGTGCAATGCAAAATACTTAAGTCACTTATGGAAAACTCAAAGTAGTGTAACGTCGTTTAACCTAAGAATGTATGCAATTAATTAATAGTATTATTACTTTTAAAAAAAATTATTACACTTTATAAAACAATTGCATAGCATTCTTAGGTTATTTAGGCGGAGCATTCTGATTTTATTTTAGCTTCTTAATGCACTCATTTTCTTCCTTCAAACTATCCTTCACATCCTTGTTTTCTTTTATATGATCAGTAGAGATCTCCTCCATAGGAATAAGAATTTTTTTATCTTCCATGTATTTAAATTTCAGGACCTTCCTAGAGGTGTTAGAATTTTTAAGAGGAACTAGGCTCTGATACCGATTCTTGATTGTCTGAAATTATGAGAGGAGGGGAGTGAATGAGTATTCTATTAAACCATTTGACTGCAAACAAGAATGAAGACATTGAAAGGAACATAACACCATAAGACATATAAACACCAATTTTTTATGTGGAAATCCCAAAATGGTAAAAAATAGAGTAAGGATTAGCTCATAATATATTATATTCAGATATAGTATATTATAGGGGCTCACTGCTAGGACACACTATCCTTAAAAGGATCACAACTTGAATATAAAATGGTATGGCTAACCGCCAAGACATAAATTGCAATGGCACAATACCAAAATGTGAATTGATACAAAGTGCATCTATCTTGTGTTGTATTTTAGTTCCTTTGAAGCTCTAAATGTGAAGTGTTGCTTTGCTTAGTAGTCAATCAAAAATTCTGCTATGATTATGAAATTCTAGCATTGAGCACCACTCACCTCTAATATTTCATTTAAGTTCACACATCCACTTACCCTTCTTTCACTTCCACACTATTACAATTCCAAAATATCTAATATTTATATACCAAAGTGCATTTCATTATTAATTAGGTTGGCCTAATTAGATGTAAACAAAATAATCCAAAATAGCTCTTATTGGCACCATAGAAGATTTGAAACATCTTTTCACTCAAGAAAATCATGTAATACTCAATTTCAAGTTGACATGGATTTGAAATAGATTCAACTAACATTCATAAGGTATAATTAGTCTTCTCAACATGTATCATACATTAGGTCGGCTAAGAATAGGACCTAATAAAAAAACTCCAATTCCACACACTTCTCAAAATAAACACCATCTAGATTCGATATTACTTTAGTTTCTCTTTGCATCAACATTAGAGATACAATATTTAGAACTACAACATCGAAAAAAATATTCTCAAGAAAGTGTGGAATCTCCCACACTGGTATACTAAATAGAGAGATGAGTGTAGTATATAGAGTTGAACTTTATCATTGATAACTTTTACTATTCGTCACAAAACTTCTCGAAAACTTGAATATAGCTATATGAATTAGTCATAATAATAAGATTAAGAGATCAAAGTTACATCTCTTCTTGTGATAAGGGCAGACTCAAAAACTGACACACTAGACCATAAAACCATTAGAAAATAACACTTAACCAAACCTTTGATATATTAGCTTTTGGTATAGATAGTACTATACAAGTAACAACAAGAGATGTTTCCCACAATGTTGACATCAATGAAAAAATTGTACCAGCTGAATCAACCTATGTATGTATACCTCATGATCATGTTGCTAGGATGCATCAATGAAGATAAACTCTAAATATTCCAACATATCCATCATCACATATATAATCATCACAAGCATATATCCTACATCCATTAGATCCATATAATATAAGTCACATAAGTCATATAGGTCATCATCATATACTTAAACTTTACAAAAATATCATAGCATTACATATAGTCTATCCATGACATCATCACATATTAAAATTAAATAGAAGTCATAACATTGTCACATAGAAAAAATGAAATAGGATTATACCATCATATCTCATGCCAATATATATCAAAAAAATGTGTCATGATACATTACTAATCAAAGCCTACCCAAGGGCTCATTAGATACAAATATACAATACATCATGCTCATAGGCCAAAGTCACATGCCTAATCAATGGAGAGATCCCTCCCTCAAAATGGGCAGGATTAGGATGGTATGACCCTAATGGTCCAAGAGCATATGACCCTCTCTCTCCCTGCTGTCTACTTTTCCCTAGTAATGATATAGGAGGTGGTGGACCCATAACCCCCTCATTCATTGATCTTCATGATCTGGATCTCTCTGATCTATTGCATGTGTAACTAGGAGCTCACTAATTTGGTGGTATTATTCCCTCATACAAATACCTGTAGTACATAGCCTCCTATCCATACTATCCAATCTCTAAAACCATCACTATAGCAAGACCATTTGCAAAATATCATATCCTAAAGAACAACTTCTCTAATCCTTGAGAATGAATAAATGCTACATCTCTCTCCATCATCTACCCCTACACCTAACCTTGTGCACTCACTAACTATCCATATGCACTTGTTAACTATGCATGTACACTCAATAACTATCCCTGAAAAATCTATACCTGAGCCTACAAGGCTATAACCTAGCCATTCCCATCATGACCCACTATCTCCTCCCTTAGTATTGGAGATTTCACTACCTCATCTCCTACCAGTGGAGACTATATTTCCTACTCTCCCACTGAATGTTATGGTACTATTTGTTGGACCACAGGTGGAAGCACCACTACTCGTTGAGCACTAGGTCCTAATTGTCTATCATCCCCATGAATGACTCAGTGAAAAAATCACCTATCTCTCCTCCTCCTCTCCTCTTCCCTCCCTACTTGCTATCATCCACCATCACCACTTGTAGGATCTATCAATTGTGTAGGTCTCATCCCCACCCAACATCTATCATAGGCTCTTATCATCCCTACATCCATAATATCATATCATGACACCCACTACATTGGTATCAATGCCTAAAAATATCAAATCATGGTCTTTGCACTAATCATTGATCCCAAATACACTACCTATCTAAAGGTATGAGAAAATATCACCTCCCTAGCTAGTGCATCCTATCACTCCCAAAAATGTTTGCATACCCTATTTGGTACATACAAATCAATGATTTGAGTCATCCTCCCAATCAAATAAAACATCTATCGATTATATGGAAAATGATCTCCATAATTTGACCATTCCCCACATCATCTCCATGGTGTCCATATGAAACTCACCATGTCATCTATGAATTGTTTCCAATAAGGAATAACTCCCAACCTACAATATGTCACCACCTGATCATAACTATACACATAAGGAAATCTTGGTACTCATGCTCACTTTTCCATTGGTCACATGACTGCTATATGCTCCCATGCCCATATGTGTAGGAGTGTCACTCCACATCCTATTATTTCCCCATGTCTATATACAACTTAGTGAATTTGATGATACAATATAGCTAATGTACACATTGGCTCCATGCATATGTGACACCATCATCTATCATCCACTCAATCACTCTCTTGTATTTGATATTAAATCCACAACTCCTTATGTCAAGGACTAACACGTTGCTAACCACCATCGCCAATCAAAGTGTTCTTACATATAGCTCAAGATAATCTCATAATCCTTTATCCCAAGGTTGTCTTTCATAAATACTCAACGAAGTGCCAACTCCCCACCATCTATGTCATAAACTACCTACTCCCCATGGATCGAGATCCATAAAATCCTCCACGCATCCCCAAGGGTGATTTTTTCCTCCCTCATTGGTAATATAAAGGAGCTCCACTCACTATACCATCTCTCAACTAACACCATCATCATTACCCTATAGTCTCAAATCTCTGACATATAGGTAAATATAGTATAAAATTACTACTCCTAGCAAAGCTCGATCATCCTCACTAATATGCCACCTCAGCCTCAACACATCTATGTCTCTCACAAGACATTAGTGACTCCCGACCACCCCCCACCCACTAAGAAAATTTGTATTCTATTCTCTTTAATTTTCATAAACCCTTACCCTATGAACCATTTCCAATGTCAACCAAGTCATACTTAACATTTATGCCATTTTTAGCAACACATGTACCCTTCCCATTTTAGTCACCCTTATCTACCCCCGCACCCCCACTTGTTCCTCTTCTCCCCTATAGGAATTGAACCCTCTTTAATGAACCACTATATCTAAAATTACACACATCTAACCTAACCTTTCACTCTTTATTGCGCATTCCCACACACATATGCATTTATCCAACATCTTATAAACATTGACAATTACCATAAATATTTATACATTTCCCATAAAAAAATACACCATACATTAAAACATTTTCACATACCTAATGAGATTCACACAATATCCATGCACAAATGCAACATTATCATATGCAATAACATCCATCCCATGTGCAAATGTGCCATTATCATGTCCATATACCACTAAACCATTGAAATTTGTGCCCATCCCATACACAAATTCACCCAAACATTCATGTAGTACACTTACAAATGAACATAAGGCTACCAATTGTGCCCCTTTAACCCCCATTTTTTCCCCCTAGGGAACGGTGCAATTGCTCAAAACCATAGCTAAAAACCTACCTAAAACCTAGCACAAAAGTAACTAAAAAACATAAAAATGTGCAATGGACAAAGAAAGTTAGAAACCCTACCTTTCCTAGTGTGTCATCCATACATTGGAAAGATTGCACCAACTCCATGCAATGATCACCCAAGTTTAGGATCCTCACCATTCTCTCCAAAAAAAAAAACTCTCACAAAACTAGAGCTCTCTAAATTTCCACAATTCAAGGTGTAAAAAGGAGGAGGAATTCCCTCCATCCACTTTTTATACCCCCACCTAACCCGATTTTCACATTTTAATTTCACTCCATCCTCATAACCTATTTCTTTCATTTACACCACCCCTCATCAAATCCTTTCATCTCATTATTACAATTTTTATCATTTCTAAATATTCTCCATTAAATTCATTCATTTTTGTGATTCCATCTCAAAAAATTATTTTTAATAATTTTTTTTGTCAAATTATTGAGGGGGCATTCCAACTCCATTTGCATTTTCCAGGGAAGACTAAAGCATATCATATAAATTCATTCACTTTTTTTGAAATAATGCTATAAAAATGCATTATCTCAAAGAGGGGTAAAATGTAGACACTTGAAAATCAACTATCCTTTCCTAAAATCAAATTGCACTAATTAATCTTCCAATGTTAATTAAATAATTAATTATTTAACTATTCTAATATTATCTTCTATAATTAAATAAATTTTAAATTATTTAATTATTATTAAATTTCCCCTCCATTATTAATTAAATAAATTTCATTTATTTAGTTAAATCACTAATTATCCTTATTCTTCTCAAATTAATTAAATAAATTATCATTATTTAATCAATTATCCACTTCCCATTTCCCAAATTAAATTATTATTTTAATTATTTCATTTTTCCATTTATCTCTCACCATTATCCAATATAAATATAATTATTTATTTTATTTTACATATTTCCACTTTTACACATGTAAATAGTAATTCAATTTATTTAATTATTAAATACTCATGTAGATTCCACCTCACTTGTTGATTGAGACTTACTCTCAGTCCACTCACTAGTCAAATCAACTTCACTCCCACTCACCTCAAGTTCGCTTAGTAATTAATTTAAGCCACTAACCTTTAGTCTTAGTTAACATCCCAATCAATCCTCTGAACTGATCCATATGATTAGTTACTTGAAATCATGTAATCACTTAACTATCCATCGATTCCTCTTATCAATTCTAAGCCCTTGATATTTTTCAGTCTCTCCTCTGATCTAGACGATTCATCAGTGTCATAAAAATTCAATAAATTGAACAATCCTATAATTCATTCTCCATCTCAGATCATGTAGAAAAACTATACTCAAATCATTATAGTGCTTTATCCTATTGTACTTATAAAAATTTATGTGCAAGGCCTACTTACACTATTATCCAAGGTGAATAGAGGAGAATGATGGAGATATGCTAGGGTAAATTGTGTATTACTGTGTGTGCAAGTTTGCATTCATTTTGATATGTAGTTTAGTTTATTTGTTTTATTAATGTGATATTTTAGTTGTGATTCTTGTTGATTGTTGGTTATCTTTCAGTTTCATAGTTGAATTTATAGGTTCAATATCAACTTCTATTTGTTTTTGGTTTTTCACATTTTTGTGATCAAGCATGTACCTAATTGGATTGTGAAATAACCATCACATAATAAGAAATTGGCAACACTTGACCAAATTTCAGAGACATAATCTTCATACACATGGGTTCATCTTCCTACCAATTTGTATCCATAATGGAAATAATTCCCGCATTTTTACTTGTTCTATCTCCTTCCTAAGGGGGGAAACATTGTTCTTAGGCATTTGATCATGTTTTGTCTTCAAGCATTCACTATTTTTGTAGGAGTTTATAGACTATGGGGGGATATCTTGTATCTCTTTTCCCTTCTTATGGGGGGACCTATTTGATTGTATCTACATGATAGTTGTATTTATAGGGGGTATCATTGAGTCCTTCATACATCATCCTTGTGTGTATATTTTCTTTCTTTCAGAGAGGACTTTCTTCCCAATACATATTCTCCTTTTCTTTGTTTGTGAGAGATTGCATTATAAATGGGCACCTAACATGGCCTACTAGCTAGGACTCATAATAATCAATTTTCATGTTTTGCATCATTTGCATAATAATCTACCACCTAAGTTTCCTTTAAGGAAGTGTTGGTGTGAATAAGGCCTTGTACCTATATAATTCCTAGTAAGTGGACTTATTCACATGTTAAGTCTACTTAGGTCCTAGGAGATCTTCTAGAAGTATTAGTTGTCTAGATAAGATCTTACCATATGTCATCTTTGTGACATTTTTTCAAACTAGTTGCCACATAACATAGGATTAAGACACATGTAGAAATATTGTCTAATCCCATCTCTCACCTTTCCTTTATAAGAAAGTACTCTCATGTACATTTTATATTCAATCTTGTAATCTTACATCCATAATCAAGCAATTTATTCTTGTCATTTTCTCTCATGTGGAAGATATTTTGGTCTAGAAACTATTCCTAGGGTGTTGGGAGTTCATCATCTTTAACTCCTCTAATTAACACCTAGCCTCTTTAGAGTGTTGATGCCTAAAATTGCTAGGAAAACAACCTTATGGGAAACTTAGTTAATGGAGGGACCAATTGCGCTAAATTGAGTGACCTCTAGATTTTAAAGAAGTTGGCTCTTCTTGTATTTGGGGGGTTGGAAAGGGGAAAGGAAGCAAATATATAAAATAAAGTGTAATCTAAGAAAATGCACCAAGATGTAAGTAGGCACAAGAAATATTCCCTTCAGATGAGATTTAAGGGCTTGTTCAACAATTTGCATGTCCAAAAATAATAGAAAGAATAGATGAAAAACCCAAGAAGTTCATCAAATAACATAAAATAACTTCCATATGCATTCATTGAATAAGAAGAGTTCAAGACATGATCTGAATCAGAAAATTTATATTGAAACTATAGAAGTCTTGTAGAAAAACTACTCAGTACAATAAACAACAAAGTATAATGTCTTATCAATTAACTCAAAAATAGAGAGGCTGAACAAATTGGCACAGTTTGTGAATCTTAATACAATAATTAAAAACAATATAAAGGCCTCCAGTATTTTTCACTTTTCTTTTGTGATTTTTAAACCCTTTTCCAAAGAGTTGAAGAAGTATATATAGATTCCTGCATTGCTTAAAATCCAATAACAAAAAAGATTCCCAAGGCACGGGCCATGCTACTTGTCGCAATGATTCTCAAATACCATTGTGACAAAAAGATTTTGAAACATGGTATTTATTCACCTCAAACAAAATTCACCCTCCTATAATGATGAATGTGATTTGAAAGTGAAAAAAAAAATCTCTAGATGACACACATCACCTACCCACAGAGTTGGTTATGACATTTGGAACAATGATGGGGCTTCAAATTCATTTAGCCTTCCCTTGTGATCAAAATCCCTATGGAGAAGACACATGGCACAACGAATGCATTAAGATTTGACTATGAGTCCCACCCAAAAAGGTACCCACAGTAGGATGCAGCCAAGGAGAGAGAATCTTCAAAGGAATGCATTGTAGACATGTGGTGCAAGGGCAGAGCTTAGAGGAGAAAAAAAGGAAGAAAATTTTCAAAGGAACGTGCTATAGACACGTGGCTTAAGCAAATGAGGGTGCTACAAAAGGGGGCTCATAAATATTCAAATATATGAAGCAGGAGTCAGGGCTAGTACAAAACCAACAACACCAACCCAAAGGGAGCTTTAAGGATTTTCAAATCCATAGCTTTTGTAGACTATTAGGAGCATTTCACCTACATAATGAGAACCCAAATTTTCTAGTTCGAAGAAAATAACCTTATCCATTGGGAAACGATCAGAGCTTTAAAAGTGCAGTCTACAGAGGCAGCCAATCAGCCTTGAATGACATCGATAAGGTGCACAAATTCTCTTGTGCCTCACGTAGATCGATAATTTCTTTGAATGACAAATCCATAGAGATCCATGTCTTGGAATCAAGCTAAAAAAGAAGACGTGCTATCTAATGGGTGGATCTTTCAATGTCCGTTGCTGTGGTAGGTTGACTGAATGATTTGAAAGTAGATAAATCCCACTAATTTTCCTCGATCTTTGTTGCAATGCACTCCATTGTGGCCACTAAATTTGCAAAGAGATAAGGGGAGGGCAAGCCCATTTGATTCAATTGGGAGAATTGCATCCACATATTATTCATATTCTAACTCAATATTACCAAGCAATTTCTAGCTTGGAGGATGGATGCATGACAAAAGATGAATTCCTTCACCCTTTTGGCAGCTGACCTCTAGTCATCAATCCCTACCTTTACTAAGTTTGCATTTTCCACAGTGTATAATTTTTCTATCAAACTTCTCAGCCTCAGACACCCTATCAACAATGAACTATGGAACTTGCTCAATCATTCCACACACCTCCCTACTTAAATTTTCCCCATCTACCATGAGTTGGAGTGCCAGTTGCAAGTTAAAATAGAAAGACATGACTTTCTCCTAGTAGGATACATATAACTGTTGAGCCACCAAAAGGAGATCCAATTAAGGAATAGGGGGCTAGGGAGGAAGTTTTAAAAGACTCATATCCAACTCCTTAGACCTGATCTCTTCCATCAACTCATCAATTTTCTAGGTAGATATGATGAGCTATTCTTGTAGAACTCCCAAATAGGCATCCCTACTCTTCAATTGCTCCTCAGCTTGACCTTGGGTTTCAGATTCCTTTTCCAGGGAGATATTTATTTCTTGGATCTCCTCTTTGAATTGAGCTTGTTGGTCCTGGAGCTCCTTGTCCTTTTGTTGCATTTCCCTCTCCAATTGAGCCAATCAGTCTTGAAGCTCTTGGTTTTTCTACTATAGTCCTATAACTAGGTCAGGATCTTGGGACTGGAACTTTGCAAGTTCCTCCTAGAGTTTGGCCTTTCCCACATGCGCTTGTTGAGACAAGCATGCAATTTCAACATCCTTAGAATTTTTCCTTTTCTGTAGGATCTCCACTCTTTCCTTAAAGTTCTTGAGCTCGTCTTCTCTCTTCTTCAATTGGTGACTATGCTTCAAAATGTTAGTAGTCACCACCAGCTAAGTTTCCTCCATTAGCTCAATTTTATCTTGTAGTCAGGTTACGTTTAGATCGATCCCTACAACATGGATTATATAATCCTCAGGTTGAATCTACCCTTGCGGTTTGGTGATGTTAGGAGTCATGTTTGTAAATGTTAATGATCCCTATACCTCATTAAATAGGGTCTACATGCATGGCTCGATAGGCTTCACTGCATCTTTTTCTTTTCTCTTTTGGGCTCTTATAGCTCATGTTTCCTTAGTCCTAATATTTTTCCCAATAAAATCTATGAGTGACCTAATCAATTCATTGGTGAAGGGTACACCAAGAGGGAGAGAAAAAGGGAATGAAATCATTGTGGTCTGAAATGATGTTTTCTTTAGAAGAGTGACCATCAATGGGGAGAAAGGGGGAATGTTATGCTAGGGTCTAGTTGGGGAAGTGGTGGAGGGACTCATAGGGAGTCGTGTTGGTAGTAGAGATGTAGAGGTTACCATATATTGGGAAAGCCAAGTCAGAGCTGATGTGACTGAAGTAAAGGGGATACAAATGGTAGGTCCGAATTGGGCTTTGACAAAAGATGGAACAAAATGGGGGAGTAAAAGCTACATGTTCGATTGGGGAGAAGGGAGATTGGGAGAAACCTCCCGAGGGTGTGGAAGAAAAAAATGGAAGGCCACCACTTGAAGAAATTGGAGACGTGGATGCAATAGGGCCAACCAAAGACTGAGAATCGAGAAGGGAGGGAGAGAAAGATATCTGAGTTGTTGCAGGCTCAGATGACTGGCTCATTGTAGGTGCTTTCAATATTTCTCTAGGAGTTGCATCGATGCATGGCCTCTTCTCCAGTGGAGAATTTTCCACCTCTATGACTTCCTAAGATTTTTGGGCTACCCTGGGTCTCTTTGTAACCCTGTATGTGGTAGCATAGCCAATGAATGGGATGCAGCCATTTGCACACTTAGTGGGGCTCTACTAGGTTGTTCTAATGTTTCTCTAACTTATTGTATTTGGGCCTTCTTTTCATATTTTCATTTCATTATTATCACCACTTCCTATGGTTCTACATCCTCATCTCTTCTTGCATCAATATCGTCATGTTCTCTATTCCAGAGATCATCAAATATCTCATCCATGTCTAGTTCCTAGAACAGAGCATCAAAACATCTGGTCTCTTGATGATAAATCTAGAATTGGGCAATTTTATCATCACTCCACTAGTAGTTCTTGGCCAATTGATTATAAAGGGTGGCTCCAATTTTGCACTTATCACTGGGTTTGGCCAAAGAAAAATAAAAAGATAGCCATGGAGGCCTCTTATCATCAGTGGGAACATAGGCTAGGGCTAAAAAGAGATTCAATTCCCCCAACTATAGACTTTGTCGAGCTTCCCTATAGGGACGAGAACTATGAGTCACCTTAACGTTTAGACTCACCAAGTCATTATCAAGATTATAATCCCATTTGTCACAAATCA